>CM040190.1:67275351-67287851 GCA_022606455.1 Callitettix versicolor | reverse complement strand
AGTGATTTGTTTAAATCGTCTTAGGTGTTGACGAGAATTACCTCTGATATCAAATAATGGCAGCATTCGCATTTAAATAGTGTTTCAATTAATTAGGGAAAGCGTTCATAAACAAAACTACATTGTTACTAGTGCGACCTTTTGTTTCTTAACGGGGAAAAGAAACAAATAATATACAACAATGTACGGCAAGAAGTTATTAGTTATTTTAAAGACATTTTATTAGATTATTTAGTAAAATAGGCCTTAGTTTGTTTTAATTTAGTATTTAAAACTATAACTTATAAAATTAATGACTGAATTCTAACACTACATCTAATTGAAATATTTAAAAATGAAACCTACTTTAACAGAATTTTACATTACATACCTAAATTAGGCTACAGTAATTTACTATTTACTAATACCAGAGTTTTTTATTTATTAACATTTACATATTAGAACTGGCCTTAAGAAGAGTCTTACCGATTCTACTTTAAAAACTGGTTGGGTTAATAATTATTTAAGTCTTGAATACAGTAATAATTTAAATATTACTTTCAACAATTTTTTTGCAATCAGCTGTTTTGGTACACACAGAATTAATTATTTCTGTCATCTATGTCTGCATTGTGCTGAACTCTCTCGAGGACACATTACAGTGCTCCTGGAATTTGTTTACATTCGTTTTATCGGTTTTAAATTGGTTTTATTTTATTATAAAGCCTTAAAATGGTACCTTAACCTGCAGGTAACCAAAATATGTGGTTTCAATAAAGCAAGTATTTTTGGTACAACATCGACTGGTTGCTTACCGTAATAATGTATGAAAGATTTTTGTTTTTTCATTTATGTATAATTTGTTCATTATCTCATTTGCTCTTCAAAACAAATTTTACCCAAAGCCATCATAAACTGGATTTTTTCAACATCGAAACTAACAAGCCCCCAGTACATTTAGCTCAAATAAATCACTGAGTGCCAAAACAAAGTTATCCCACCACACCCCTATAACGATTTCGGTTTGCATGATATAAAAAATTCCTGAAAATTATCATCGGATCGTGTTCAAAAATTCATAACTTATGTCACTAGTATAACGAATTTGAAAAAAAATATTTACATTTCTTGATTTAATTGGAATAATGACGACGAGGATATATTTCGTTACCGTGTGAAAGCCAATTTCTAAAAAATAACAAAACTGAATAACACTAAACATTACCAGTATACTGACATATTGTTGGGCCTGAAAGATGACTTATTGAAACTTGAATTCAGAACGTTTGGAAGTACAGTACTGACTAATAACTCCCTGTGTAACTCAGAAAAAATAGAAGGTCTCTTCAATTTACTTGTGGGGTATCCCATTTTAACTGAGTTGAGAAGATTTGTTAAATAGAGTATATATCGACTTGTTGAATGGGAAAAACTGGACTTCACTCGTTGACTACTGTAGACATACGTGGCAATACAGATCTGGTGTAGTGAGTGAAGAATAAAACTTTGGAGAAGGGATTACTGTTCATAATGTTTAAGGCTAAACTTTGTAAACATAATAAAATTATTATTTGTCAAATTTTGTGTAATTTTTATAACTAAGGTTTAATACATTTGCGTAGAAAAAATATTTTTTTTGTTTTTTACAGTGTAAGTTAATTTTTGAAACGCGACATTCCTGATGGGCACATGCCATGAGTATTTTTATATTGTAATATATATTTGTATTATTATATTTTGTAAATTGATTTACACTAAATACGTTTATCTGTCTGCCTACCGATATGAATAACACCACGAAAGCAATCATTGCAATATGCGAATATTGTACTATTTTATGATGAAAAAACGAAAAACGATACTTAGCCGCCATTCCTTTATAACGTTTTTATCTCTACTGTAAATATAATTTCACCATCATAACTAAATAGCTGTAAAAACTGCAAACACTAGCATTTTAATCTTTCAAGTTACACATAGAACGAGCTATATTTGGACATTTGAAAGGTTATTTTAGTCCAAATAATGTTTCTGTGCCTATAAAAAGACATTTTATTTATAAATATTTTATCTTTTACGTATTTATTTTGAGAGTCTGTAGTTTTCAAAGAATTTCATTGTCTCAAGGACAGAAACGCCCAAACTCGCATCGTATTTTTGTTTTATTTTATCAAAAAGTTTTCACTTTTTTTTTTCTATTGTACACAAATTTTCTTCTATCGCTGCTAGTGGCATCTGGCGGCAAAGTTTTCAACTAAAGTTAAACAGATAATAGTACTGACTATTTTCTCAAAAGTCTTACCCCTGTCCTTGCAGCTTGCAGCGTTCGTAGCGGCAAAAAGTTCAATTACTTGGACTTACGTATCGGATATCGAGCAAGCTTTTTATAATCGAGTACGGCTGTACACTTCATGTCCGTTTATATGCAGTGGTTTAGGACATGATTGTCCGACAAAACTCGATATACTGCATTTGTAAAACCGATTTTTTTAAACGGAAATCTTCTTTACTCTTAAATATAGGGTCAATTTTAACATATTCCAAACTAAACTAATTGGTATACGGCGAGAGGGTGACAGGCTGGTTCATTAGACTTTCGGTCGTCTCAACTTAGCTTGTCACAACTTGTACGAGAGAAAGTTAGTGCAGTATCCTTGATTAGCAACACTACTCACAGTTGACATTCAGCGTGATCCTCTTGCTGACTGCGGGCGGCACATCGTTGCTTGCGATACACAGATACGCCCCCATCTGACGTCTGTCCAGTCTGGTCAGATTCAGGACATCGCCGTTGTATGTATCAGCTGTAACATCACATTTCCGCTTAATCTAATGCAGTACATCACACAATACAATACCTGATATAATTGTGCAAACATAAGTAATTAAAAATTGATTGCGGAATAACAAAACCTTTATAGGTTGTCAATAGAAACAGTGCTTAATTTACCAGTTTATTTAACTTGAACAGTTAGAATTGATATAAAAAATTAAAACTGAGTTTCGAAAAACCCGTTTAACAAAAATTAAGAGCTTGAAGTATACAGTGTGTCTCACGAAGAGGTTTAAACATTTAATCATCCATTATTTTCTCATTCTTCCGGTACTGATCATTTTGAAACTACACATACTTTTTAAAGAAGGTACCAGAAATATTGTGTGAGAATTACATCTGGCTGATGTTTTTAGAAACAAAATGGCGGTCAAAATAAATAAATTCTATCTTTTTTAAAAATTCCAATGTACTGCAGTATTAAATCGGCGTTGTTATCAGTGTGTAGGTTTCCAGTTTGAATAGGTCTGATTTATGAAATGTTCATTTCTATTTAATTTATTTTAACTAGTTTGTATCTAAATAAATTTTAAAAAAATTAATAATAAATATTAAATTTTGTTTGAAAAAAATAACAAAATCAGTTCTATAATTTATTTAAACTTTATTTTGCCCACCATTTTATTCCTAAAAACATCAGCCAGATGCAATTCTCACATACTATTTCTGGTACCTTCTTTAAAAAGTATGTATAGTTTCGAAATGATCAATGGAGGAATGAGAGAATAATGGAGGACAAATGCGTAAACCTCTTCGTGGGACACACTGTATATGACGTTGAAATAACGTTGGTCTGGTCAATTTTTCAATAAAAAACCACAGCGTTGAGGTTTCAATAATTAATTCTTTAATACTTAATTAATAAAAGCACAAATTATGCTTTGAAAATATATTAAAAATTTATGGAAATACTTTAAGGTATTTATTAATAAAGTATTCAACATTCTATAAACCATTTTTTAATTACAAACTGATCCTGAAATTAATTTATTTTTATTACAGTACAAAAATATAATGAGTGATTCTCGGAGCGGTTCTTTTACACTGTAAATGGGAATTAAGAAGGTTACTGTTCAATCAATTCAACTCGTTAAAAACGTTACAGTGTTAATAATCAGTGTGATTATTGAGTGCCTTTAATTAGAATGAATGGCAGAGGTGTCCAGATGTGAGCAGTTCAAGGTTCCGGAGTCAAGTCGACTACGGAGATAAACTGTTACATTTTATGACAACTTCACTGGGTTATTCATAGTGACTCAATTAATTTCATTAATAAATAGTTACAGAAATTCTCACGAGCAACTTTTATACTGCTGTATCACTGAATTCGACGAACGTTTTGTGTAAATTCAAAAGAACACTTAGTTTCATTAATTAATTTTAAAAATGACTATAACAAAGACTTTAACAATTATTAGGTTGACTCAATTTATTACTTTAACAATAAACAAGCTAGCTCGGTAGTACTGACTTATACTGATCTGTGACTACATTTTATTGTAACATAAAGAACGTCTGATAGTGAAGCGACGTGAATTGTATGTTAGAAAACTGCAAGGAACTGCTTTCTCGCAGCCGTTGTCTTTCTGTTTTATATTTACTCCCTTCCACAATACTTAATTTTGCTCAACCAATAACGGAAAGCTTCGGCTATATCTAGGCTAGTGACATTGGAACATTTCTTTAAATTTAAACTTACTTTGCAAAGGTTGGTATTTTTTAATGATTTGTCTACGTCATTATTCGCCCAATCCTAGTTACAATGGATTGTAAATTCTATATTTTTCTTTTCTTAAAGTAACGCCATATTGCAGTTAATTTTTTATTGTAATCCTCTTATAGTTCCTTCATTAACTGACAAATTCTTACATATTTTCAAATTTCTAACACACACACACACACACACACACACACACACACACACACACATATATATATATATATATATATATATATATATATATATATATAGTGACGTGATAGAAGCAAATTTCCAAAACGTAATATCACGTTAATTTGTTTATTTTACATTTTTTCAATATCTTATTTCACCAACATTATCAGCATAAATCAAAAATTTAAAGTAACAAATTACAATGAAAATACGAAAATTATTCAGATTCATTTTAAATTAAACGTTTAAATTTAAAATTCAAACGTATGCAGATTTTTACGCTGATTCAGTTGGTGAAATCATATTTTCAAAAACATATTTAATAAAAAGTTATGATTTTTAAAGATTTGGAATGGTCGCCATCTTCGTTATGGTGTGCTGGGTACCGAATCTGTCCAAATTATTACTAAACTCGAATTTAATACCCCAGAACAAACCCACACCCCCCCACACACAAAAGAAAACGTTTTTTTGGACTCAGGGATATTGAAAAAAACATTTCCATAAGAATCAATGTTCTGATCAATAATAATACTTAATTTAAAATTCAAAAAAGACATAAAATTAGTGTTTTTGTTTAAAATTTTATTTACGAAACTGTTTTTATTTGCGAATGCAAAAGAGAAAATTCTGGCAAAATTTAAATACATTTGATTTCTAATAATCAATAAGTAATAAATTTGATTTCTTTTCAAGTTCACAAGAACATAAAACAAGAAGCAATCGGTAAGAACATATTTTCTTAATTATATTAAAATGAAAACCGGATATCAATCAGTGCTCCATTTGTACAGGCAGTGAACACGATATCCTGTTCTGCAAGGAGGATAGCTAAGCAATCTAGAGAACTTAGTTAAGCACTTAATTGGCTGAGATCCCCTCAGGACAGACGGACGGGGCTTGAATCAGTAAATTGGGGGAGGTACTACGGAATTAAGGGATGCGATCGCCCCTCGAGTATTGGCGAGTTAAAGATGCAGACGGTTTTATTTATAGATAAAGTACAGTGTTTATAAGACGGTTGGAACAATGCCTCCTTCGTTTCTGTTAATTTCCGTTGGAAAATTACGTGAGAACCTGCCAGCGTGCAATAAGGTTAGGGTGGAATATTTAATGGCTTGCGTTGCGCTACTATGCTTTGACTTCCGATGGACACACACACACACACACACACACACAATCGTTAACTAAGTTTATAAATACAATAAACGATGAAAAAACTTAATAGAAACTTTTTCAATTATTTTTCAAAAACTTTCGACCAAAAGCCCCAAAAAATTCGCTAATTTCTTAAAATTGTTAATTAGATTTCGCTCAAAATTTGGTCAAGTATGACTATTCATAACTCAAATCAGTGTAATAAATTTTGAAACAGAAGACATTAAAAGTTTCAGAGTGAATAAAACTAAACAAAACAGAGTGAAGTAAATGCAACTTCAGAAACTTAAATTTACTTATTTCAAATTGGCCACATACGAGACCTAAGTTAAAAAGCCTACCAAAACCAAATATTATTAAAACTTGAAAAAAAATTGTCAAACTGATTTTGATTAATTTAAAAATAGAATCGAATATTTGAAGCTATAGCGACCAATACGTTTTATTCGATTACGTTTACGTGTAGACTATATTTGAGACACATTTAATCAAAATCGTTTAAATCGAATTTTAGAACAACAGATTTTAAACAGTTTTTTTACCACAAAAAAACGTAAAAATTAGTAGTCCTGAGCAAACTAGATACTATTTCATAAAAACCGATCAGTTAGTTTATTTTCAAGCTACTCAGACATACACAGACAATGTCAAAATATATTTTGTTCACGGCACCAAACATTATTTAAAGTGCGTTGAGAGACTGTCCAGTTTATTTCAAATTAGAAAAATAAGCTAATTGCAAAATGACTTATCTTAGATAGCAGTCGAAAATATTAACTTAAGATATCTACTTCATCAATATAGTAAATTGAAGTTGAAAATATAAACTTTAACAAAATTAAAAATTGACTTCCAACAATGATTGCCAACAAAAAACTACTTCTACATCATCTCTGATTACTTTATTGCGAATCCGTAAGAGGAACTTGGAATTCTCAGTCCGTTGCAGTTCTCTATCTTCAATAAGTGTCTCCTTTAAAGTTTTAATTTCTTTATTTCATCGTGTACGTTTTCTTTTTAAATTATTATTATCAGTGTCAACGAATGTTAAGTCTGTTATTGTAACTCCGTCAACCTTACAACACTTCACCCGAAACATATCTTGCCGGTCAAATTTTTCGACTTTTCAATTTCGAAATTTTAAGGACACTTGCATTTATGCGGAGATATAACATCAAAACATTTCCTAGTCTTTAATTAACACTAGTTTGATTAACGAAGATGTAATGTAGATAAAAGTCAACATTATTAAATAGATTTGAACTCTTGCCATGTATGTCTTTGCAGTTAACTTTTCAGTTAACGCACCCAGCCAATCAAAACTAAACTTTAATTATTGTTACAAATTTCACCACTTACCTCTGAGGACTTCTTTCGACGTCTTCTTGAGCACAAGATGTTCGCCGTCTTCTCTCCGCCACACTATTCTGGGCATCGGATGTCCTCGAGCTCGGCAAATTAAGGTGGCGTTGTCGCCTTCCTTAACGGTCACGTCGGAGCTGGTGCCGTCGTCGATTATATCCGGAGGCACTGGAAACATAAGTTTTGTTGTCGATTATATCAGGAGACACTGGAAACAAATTTTGTCGTCTATTGTATCAGGAGGCACTGGAAACATAAGTTTAGTCGTCTATTATATCAGGAGGTACTGGAAACATATGTTTTGTTGTCGTTTATATCAGGAGGCACTGGAAATATAAGTTTTGTCGTCGTTTATATTAGGAGACACTGGAAACATATGGCACTGGAAACCATTACACTAGGTTTTTAAAATAAAATTACGGTGAAATTTTTAAAATGTCGTATTTTAAAACGATAACGTAAATGTGATGGTGGATTCCTTTAGGAATCCAGCCTATGCTGTTTATATTTCTAATTATTATGCAGCAGAAAGACAGTTCAGCTTCTTTAAAAACTAACCGAACAGTGTTATTCGAATATGAAACTGTTTATCTCTTTACTACAATAGAAAATTCTACTCACCGTGTACATCTATACAGCCCAGTTGTTTCCTCATGATACTTGTGTTTATTTGGCACATATAACATCCCCTGTCGCTCTCCTTAACCTGACGGATATGCAGGTTCCACGTCCTCTCACTGTCATGGCTGACACTGACTCGGGCGTTGTGGGTGACCACTTTGTTGTGAAGACTGAGGATGGTTTGGTCCTCGGCGTTCATCCAACCCACCTGTTTAAGAGAAATGATCGTAATTTTTCTACTATAACCGTTATGTACAAATAACTTTTAAAACTGGATGTCGAGTTTTTAGCACCAGATTTTTCTGGCAGTTGTTCCGTCTGATGGATGTGTAGTACTTAGGCGGGATAGGCAACAATCAGCTATTGTTTGCTTGATTAAATCCTGACAAAAATGATAAAACTTTTTGAAAAATGTTGGCAAGTAATTCGGCTAATACACAGATTGAATGTCCGTATATTTACGTTACTTGGATGTGTTTAGATTGATTATTTGTAGCAATGGATTTCGTCATTGCTTCGATTGGACCATAGTATGTAAAGAAAAGTGGTGAATATGGTTAGTGGGATTTGTAGCAACAGATTCGGTTATTTCTCCAGAATGATCTACAAAATTAATAAGAGCTGTTCATAGACTAGCAGGATTTGTAAGACAGATGCGGAAATTTATCGGAATAAATATTTTGCAAAATTAATTAACAAGATGTTATCGAAATTGGCTGGTTATCAAGTATGCAAGTATACTTGCAAGTATGTACTGAATGAATACGCTCTACACACATGGAAGTTTTCAAAATTGTTTGGCAAAATTTCATACAATATTTAGTCAACGTTGATAACTGATTTCCGGTATAAAATAACGGTAGGTTTTCAAACTAGTTAGCGAGATTTGTAACAGTCGAGAAAAATATTCACTGTAGTTTGACTGAATTAAGTCATACAGTATGTCGGTGTTATTGAACATTTAGCCGCCCGTAACTTAGATAAGCTTGAAATAAATGACTTTAAGCTCAACATTTATTTAAATGGACGGTACTAAAATCCAAATTGCTGAATGTTTAACTTTTCTTATGCCTGCACACCCCTTTATTTCCGAGATCATTACCGAAAGATATTTTTTTATTGTTTCCATTTGTTTAAAATGTAAGATGATTATGGTTAGTCCCAAAATTGAAATAATTTTCCTGTCATAAAATACATTAGTATTACAAACCTTATAATGGCCCAGTTCTGTGACAGCGCAAATCAAGATGGCCTCTCGACCCAGGGCCACGGTTACGTTGCTAATGGGGCTGCTGAAATCAGGGTCCGTTACGGGCCGAGGTGTTTCTAGGTCTACACAAAAAACACATGGAATTAAAAAAAAATTCACATTGGTTTTTGTTAAACTGCTACTTCAAAAAGACATTGTAATTAACATGAAACGGTAGTAAGGTTAATTTTATATATTTAACCATTTTTTATTTCAAATATTATTATTAGAATTCGTTCACAAATTCTCCAGTGGTCTATATAAGAAGAGAATAAATCGAATGAAAAGCTTTATCGCTTTATCCGTAAAAAAGACAAAAAAATAGACAAATGATAAATTTTATTTACACAGATTCTAAGTTTTGCACAGACGGGCAACAAAAAAAGTAAGTTTTTAATACCCCTCCAATACCTACACTTCTTCTGACATCGCCTTTAAACCTCTGTCAATATCTTAGACTGTAAATTTACCGTTAGTGGCCTATTTAATATCGACATATTTCTTATTTTCGGCCAACGTATTGGAACCACCTTGTTGGAATTAAATATTTTCTAAATATGAATCAATGAATACACATGATTACAAACTGTTTTTTTATGCAAACCACAATCCATTGTTTGTTCTACAGATAACGGCAATTGTTACTATGGTCTATTAAATTTAAAAAAACATTTGGATTTTTAACTTATTGATTAGTAACTGAAAGTGACATTGATAAGACTAGTAGCAACTGATTAGACAAGTCAGCTGTTTAAGCTAATATTTGTTTACAGTAATACATATTTTCAGAGCTATGGCTACTTTCCGACTAAAAGATCAATGTGTCTTGTTATTTACAGAAAACATGGTTGACCACGCGAAGAAATTTGGGTAAAAATAATTGTGTACACTGACAAAATCATAGACTTACGATGGCGAATACAGCTGTCATTACAGCATCCATTTGGAGGGAATAGATTATAGCTATTATACTTGTAGAGCAACTAATTATGGCATATCAAAATAACCGTTTATGTCTTCATTTTAGTATATATTTGTACTTTTATGAAATAAGTAAAATATATCAGTTCCTTTTGGATGACCATTTCTATTTAAATGTGAGAATATTCGTACAATGTTTATGGTATATTTACACGTATTGTAAAACCTGAAATCTGTCTCAGAAAAACGTACGCCTCTTATTGATCGGCTGTCAAACAAAATTTGATCACACACAAACTGAACGAACAGATTTGAATACAACTTTTACAGTGCTTGTTAAAATATTTAAATAACAATATAATACTTACAATGGCTGAAGATAAACCAACCACATTCAGCCAAAATACTGAGAAGAGGCAAATTATGAACCCTTACAAAATTATTAAAGTCTAAACAGTTTTGGTAACAGTGGTGCATCGTCAAAACACATCCATAATGGCACACAGATAAAACATGAAGATTAAAATGTGGATTGCTCTTTGTGGCGGTCGTAAAATATAACAAAACAAGCAGCCCAAGAAACAGTACAAATAACCGAAATGATGATAGGCCCAGGTCGTAGCTGGAAGACAAAATAAAGAGCAAAAGCTTATCTGCTTCTACTGTAAGTGAGGACTCCAAAGTACTCCAACGTCGATTAATCAGCTAGCTGACGTGCACGCCTTGCGAACCCATCAGTGGTGTTTCAAGTGCTACTCTACTGTGCTGCGTGTTTTTTCACCACAACAAAAAGCGATTTACATTTTTGACAGTGTTTATGATGATGGGCCAGTACCGTCCGAAACTGTAGCAGACTTTGTGATTCAGGTAGAGACATACTGAATACCATTTGATTTATTCAACATGGGATAGGTTTAACTCCATTAATTCCATTCAGCCACTTTTTCGTGATAGTATGGTCAAAAGAAAAACAATCAAAGAAGCAAAGTATTTTCTGGAACTGGGTTTTAATTCTTCATTTGATTATAATATAAAGCTGTAATAAACAATTGGTGCATGGTCATTGCACGAACATTCAGTTAAATTTTCTTAAAAGACCGTTCAAAATAAACACTGCAACACCCAATTAAAATGTAACCCCATTACAAAAAAAAAAAAACAACAAAAAAGACCACTTTGATCGTATATAAAGCCACAAATCAAGCGAAACAATATTTAAATATTGAAATACAATATACAAAGTTTATCTGGTTTCGAGAGCAAATAAAACAGAACCAACGACGGCGGTAAGTATTTTTGGTTTTTTTCTATTTTAACCGAATAATCCTTTATTTAAGGTTTAAATACTCTGACTTTAATTATGTTTAACAAATTGCGATGAGCTGATTGTACGGTTTTTTTGTTTATAGTTTCCGAACAGGATTTTTTAAAAAGCTAAGCGACCGTTTTATTTTGGTACTTAAATACTACACTTAAGTGGAATTTGGTTAACATCTTCGTAACCGATTTTGATAAATGTTAGTTTTCACATTTTTTTTATCAAGAAAAGTTTGATTAAAAAATGTTTTTAAACAACTACGATTATTGAATTTCGTCATAGGCTATTGCCTAGATGATGAATTTTATCAAAATCTGTACATTTTTGTTAGTCCTTGCGTAGAAATACACAAACAAAAAAACACTAAAGTGAGAACTACTTTTTACACTTAGCCTTGTACATCTGAAAACGCTTATCTATGAACAGTCTACTTTTCACTATCAGCACATTCTGTAATATATTCGTGTTGGAGAAAGTAAGAAATGGATTCTGAACTATTTAGAGGCAGAATTTTATTTTTATTTATATAGTAAAGTAAATGCATATTATATTTTTCGACAAACAATACAAGCAGTGAATACGGAAAGAGGCAAGCGTGCTGTAATTTCGAAGTTGAAGTTCGACTAACCTAATTCAGCCCACTTGTATTTATATTGGCACGTAAAAATTTCACGCAAATCGTTGCTCGCAGAACGTGACCAAAGTAAGAACGACGCCTCGGCATGCCGGTGCGTCTGTTCCCGAAGCTTTGAATAATAAAATGAGAAGCCTCCTCAATAAATTCAATTACACGCTTCATAGCGTACAGAAGCCATAGTCGCACAACTATATTATTTACGATATTATGTCCGTTCCGTTATCATAGTAACCGTGAAACAATATAACAGCTGATTTGGTTCAAATAAAACAAAAAATACCATATAATAAGTAATAAGCATATGGATATTTAATCAACAGATTTCTAAAACAACCCAAGTATTCTGACAAAGTATCCAAACTATTCAACTTTAAAGTTGAAACTATATTTATGCACCAAGAAAACGTTTCTTAATTTTTTCGTTTTTACTTTATCGTTACAAAAGTTAACGATAACCAGAGTCGAAAAAATGTCTAAAATTTAAAATGTTATAGGCTAACTAAAAAAAAAAAAATTTATAACTAAGGG